>CAEFZX010017317.1:0-21488 GCA_903066825.1 Alfaro cultratus
CGGCGGGTGCAGACCGACTGGCGCGCTTTGGCAGGCCCTGTAAAATTTCTTCAGAAATTTTAGTTTTTCTAGTTCTTGTTGAACTTTCTTTGCTTCAACTTCTCCTGGCAAGAGTTTAAACACAGGAAGTAAAGTATTTATAACACAAGCCGGCCTAAAAGATAAGCACTGTGACGAAACAGAGGCTGAGTTTCCCTAAAACAGAAAGAACATCAGAAAATATGAATGAAAAAGCAGGTTCCAGACTGAGCAGCACACCTGGACGGGTTCAAGAAGAGCCAAATCTAAGCAAATCTCTGTATTTGTATGAAAGAAGACAACATGTCAACAGGAAGTGAACGTGTCCTTGTCAGTCCTACAGAACGAGGCAACAGCAGCTGCCGCTGCGGAGGAACAACACGCACCAAAATATTTCTGTTTTTATCTTTTAGAGTTCAGCATTTCAGCGTTTTCACAAAATAAATTAGTTAAACATTCATGGATATTTGGGTTTCTGTTGTGTTTTGACATTTTCTTCGTTTATGTTCGTTAGGTCTTGCCATACTTCGTAAATTTCTCTGAGTCCATTATTGCTACTAAGGTGTTGCCATACTAGTTCATTCCTCAGACTTAGTGAACGGATTACGACCCGAATTCACAGAAGAAGAAGAATGTAGACGTCACAAAGCAGCGCTCTGCTTACCGAAGTAACAACGGATGGAGGGATTTTATTACTCATTCAGAAACTCCATCATTGTTTTCATCGAAGTTGGACGAAACGTGACATGACCGTTCACTTTATTCATTAAGCAATAAATGAATCGCATGATAATTTAAAACAAACTCAATTATTTCCATTTGAATCATTTATCGTTTTTCTCTTTCTACCCAAAAACTGGATGATAAAAGTCTTCAGTCTGGTGTTTTTGGTCTTAACTAGACCTTTTTTAGACATTTAATTTTGTTTACAGAGAATTTATAGTCAATTTTATTTGTTGTTTCTGTCGTTTTATTTATTTTGTATATTTAAAATGTCTTCCAGTTCCAGTGTTTAATGTTCGTTAGTTCAATGATCTTTAAGAATGTGTTCTTGCATTATTACGCCATAATACCATTTTATTACTTAAATATGGTGTCAAAACAACAATATTATTATTTATCACAATAACTTCCGGGGCAATTTATCGTCCATCAGGCCAATAACTGATCCTATTTGGCTCCATATGTTGACGTTGCCGTGAAAAAAATTGGATTCGAGTCACATTTTCCTGCTGTGTGACTGTAATCGCAGATCCTTTTGTTTTCTTTATTATTATTATTATTTTTATATCTCTGTCCAGGAATCAGCAGCAGGACGATGACCAGCATTTCTCTGTTTCCTGTGAAGTGAGTGAGTTGATTTTCACATCTCAGGTAGTTCAGGTACTGAGCTCCTCATGCATAATTTAAAGGTTTATCTGCTGCGTATTTCACCTGTGAACAAACAGCAGACACGGTGCTACAGACGGCAAATGGGAAAAAAATTACATTTTTATAAAATAGACTTACTTTCTGTCAATTAGTACTTCAACTTTCCTGTTGTTTACTTGATTGTCGCTCCTGTGGCGATTCTAGAGGACAGAAAGGAAGAGAAAGTGACAGCAGTCAGGTTACAGGAAATTAAATTTGCTTATTGAATCAGACAGACCCATCATCACCGACTAACAGGCTGCATCAGGGGTTTTTATCGCATCTGGGAGCAGAAATGTTACTGTAAATAACCTGGGAGGAAACCCTTCTTCCTTTTTTAAAAACCTGGGATGATTACAGCAGCGATAAGGCCTGTATTGATTGTCTGGTTTCAGATCCGTCTGAAGACACAGAGGCGCCAACGAAGGCGGTTTCCTTCCTTCTCTTTTTAAATTTAGTCTTTTAAATATACATGTGAGTCAGTTTATTTAACGTAACAGACACACAGATCTCTAATTTAAATAAACTAATAGAATAAAATAATATGAGAGCTCATAAAGCCTTATTCTTAGGTATTTTTGTTAATATCTGGTGACATTGAGGTGAAGTTGGTTTTGAACTTTTCTGACCTTTCTTAAACTTTTTGAAGTGTTTTTTTTATTAAGAGAAATGAATTGCTGAAGGATTTCTAAGAAGCCCAGTGCGAGGAAAGGTCTGGTTTTAGTGGAAACCAGTTGAATTAGTTTCCACTTAAGAAGTTAATAACTTCCAAAACAACTCTGACAGCAGTAAGATATTTATTCAAGAAAACGATGAATCTCCTGCATGGCAGAGAGAGAGAAACAACGTCATTATTTTAGCAACGCGTCATTTTACATGTAATTATCCACTAACTAAACTGCTTTAAACAAATGAAAAACATGAAATATTATAAATACAACATGAGAAATGACGACTCCATGTTCAGTCTGTTACTTCTGTCCAGCTTAAAAAATGATTTACTTTGGATAAAAGTGATGCAGTCTGTTAATCTAAGACAATATGTAACTTAATCTGAGGATGTTCTGCACAGTTTGAGGACTTTCAGCTTTAGTCAAATCCTCCTAATGGATCTTTCTCACAAAAACAAAATTAAAAGTCAAATCTTTCAATTGTTTCTAAATGAAACATGAAAATAGCACAAAAATAAGTCTTATTCTCACTTAAAGCCTAGCTCTGTGTTACACTAACCATCATTAAATTTCATTCATTTTACTTTGTTTGCTAATATGACTTAAAACCTGTTGTGCTTGTGAGCATTAAATTTATATACTTAAAGTTTTCAAGCTTTTTTTGGTTCGAATGATTCGTCGACCAGGTTAGCAAAACCAAAACAACAGCCCTCTGAAAATGTTGAGATGCTTTCAGAGTTTCTTTGTTTTGGTAAAGTTACATTACAAAAGAGGAAATACAGTAAATAGAATAAGACTTTAGTAAAAATGAGCAAAAGAGCAACCAAAGTCCAAACTAAAATCTGAGTGTCCTGTAAGAAAGTTTGTAATTGGTCAAGATTTGAACAACTCTAAACAAAAATCTCATTGCTTGGAAAGAAAATATAGCAAATTGATAGTCCGATTTCTCTTTGATTGGTTCTGAACGATTTTATTTATTTTCTGCTATGCACCAAAACTGAAAACCAAGCATAGAAAACAAAATATTTTTATTGTATCAAAGTAAACAGGACGTGAGAAAAAGTCCATCAGAACAAATATTTAGAGGAAGTTTGATACGATCAGTTTCATTGCAGAAGCTCAAGTTGTGAAATAAACACCATCAAAATAACTGGCCAGTGTTTAATGGGTTTAATGTGTCGGTACATAATATCTTCCAGATCTTATCTCAATCACCATGACGACCACAAAAAGATCAAAGTCCTTCATTGTCCTAAGAGTTTATAAAACTATTTTTCATAATCTGGTCGCCCAATGTGAACATTTGTTAAATTTAAGTCAAATGAAGCTTGTAAAACTTTTTAAAAACATCCAAATATCCCTTCAGTGTTTGTTTAGGTCTGGGGTGTCCAAAGTGAGGCGCAGGGGCCATTTTGTGGTCCGTGGACAGATTATGTGCGGCCCCTGACTTCAGTTCAAGAATGATACAAATTTGGGTCCCAACACAGATGTTTCTATTTTTAAAGAGGACAAAGTAAAATCTTCTTATAGTAGAAAATATTTGTCTTTAAATTACCAAGCGTTTTATATTCTCTAGTAACTTTCACTTTTGCTAAATTATTTGATTGTTTTTCCTATTGATACCTAGAAACTTTGCAAAATTACTTCCTAAGGTAAACTTGCAGAGCATTTTTTTTTTAAAGTTTATTTGTTTAACTTTGTTTGTTTACCTAACATTTATCCTGCTCAGTTTATGGGTGAGTTGGTAAAACAACATTATTTTTGGCCCTTTTTGTTTCTGTCTGCTGAGCTAACGTTCAACCTGAGTGCTACCTCATCCCTCCGTTACTCCCTCCCACACACCCAATCTCAAACACATTACAGGAAAACCGATCAACCGGTGCTTCAGAGGCCCGTTCTGTTCTGTTCTGTTTTCTAATAACCTTTTTTGGAGGTTTTAACCCTGAAAGAAGAGGAACTGTTACTATTTCCTAATAGGTTTCAACTCCCAAATGACATAATTGAAGTAGCAAAGGAGAAGTGAAACTCGGAAAATACGTGTTTGATGAAACATTTACACAAAATCTCATGACAGACAATTTAAATTTGTCTTCTTC
The DNA here is from genome assembly GCA_903066825.1 of Alfaro cultratus. Taxonomy (NCBI): domain Eukaryota; kingdom Metazoa; phylum Chordata; class Actinopteri; order Cyprinodontiformes; family Poeciliidae; genus Alfaro; species Alfaro cultratus. Next base: position 4,196 of record CAEFZX010017317.1, read on the forward strand.
ACTGGAAGAAAGTTTTATACTTTTCAGGGAGAAAATGAGAACAAAATCTGGCTGCATTAAATGTTATTTACTTGCCAACACCTGTTTGTGTTTAGAGGTTGTTTTGTTATGCAGTTATCAATATTACTTAAGTCACATCTAATGTAAATGCCTCTAATTTCTCGTCTTACTTTGTGGTCACATGACTAACCGAACGGATGGAGAAACTGTAAGAGGAGCTGCGGGAAAATCGTGACGAAGTAGTTCAGACATTGCCTGGTGTTACACAAACACCTGGCAATCAGTGAAATTTGTTTCAACGACAAGCAACAGACACCAGTTCTGTCCGTCGTTTATCCAAGACAGAGTTTCAGGAAGTCAACCGACGTCCAGAGACACTGCAGTCCTGAGTCCTTTCAATGTGAGAAGAGATGTCACTTCCTGTTTGCGCTACGATGTTTTTCCAAGGAGAACCTCCGAAGAGACAGAGGTTCAGGATACAACGTCTTGTCAAGTTGTAGAAACTAAAAGTAATTCAAAGATCTCAAAGTTTTGTTGAGATGTAAAATGGTGTTCATGATAGAAGCGTAAAATGGCAGAAGTCATGCTTGGAGGCAGTTTATGTTGTTTCGTCCATGAAGCTGGTGAGTTAGAGAACATTTTTAAGGAAGTTTTCACACCTGACAGTCCAGCAGACTTGGTTTAATTAGGGACCAAAACTGCAACATTTTTCACATTTTTAGCTGCTGTGTTTTTTTTCTCTCTGCTCTGAGTCAAACCAACCAAACCCTTTGAAAAACCTGTTCCCCTCCTCACCTGTGGGGGCGCTGCACCAAGAGCCACTGAAGGAAACAACACAAAAACCTCTGAAAAAGACACTGAGGGCAACTTCCTTCACAAAACGGAAACAACAATGGAGTGGTGTCAGATTTTATCAGTTGCAGGATTTCTCTTTTGTTTTTAGTTAAAAACCACAAGCCATTTCTTCCGCTAGCTGTAGCAAGGCATTCTGGGTAAACACCAGAACCACTGAAGGAAACGACACAGAGAAACTCTGTAGGAGTTTACAGAGTGAACTCTGTAAACTCTTCCTACAGCGCAGGAAGTGGGCGCTGTAGCCCACTTCCTGCTTTTGGAGTGGTCTCTAATCTGCTTGGTGTTCACATATCCGTTCGAACCGAACCAGAGTTCACTTCAGCCGAACTGAGATCTAGGTTTTTAGGTGGACCTCATGCATTCACACCTTCCCAACCGAACTGGACTTTCTAGACAAACAGACTGGAGTTGGATTGAAGTGGACTAAGCAGGGCTGGTGGGAATGCAGCCTGAGGTTGATAATTTATCAGTTTTCTTTCTCTGGACATTTTCTGTTTCCTCATTTTATCTAAAAAGAGGATCAGCTAAGCTAAATTTTACTATAAAATGGTGATTTTATCATGTTTCTTTCTTCTACTTTATTTAACAATAAAAAAGAGTAATGGAAACTAAATGTCTGTTTTTCTTTACTACTAAATATGGTGCCTTAGGATACATGTAAAGGCCTTTGGGCCTAACAATAAGGCCTAGCAACTATCAGGTCAATGGAAACGCAGCTAGAAATGTCAAATATTTGATCTAAGAAAGGTAACAATTATGTCACTGCAGAGAGGGAAGACTCTCATACTCTTCAAAGGGAAAAGAAAAAGGAAATGTTTGAAAATCTGCTTACGATGTCGTCAGTAGCGTCCTTAGCAGCGGTGACCGTCAGGACGAGGGCGAGAGGAACGACGGTGGTGAACCAGGACAGGGAGGAGATCTCAGGAATCAACTGGACACAGCAGACAACAGTTCACAGCTCGTTCCTGTTCAGATGTGCAAAACTCAACAGAAATCACAGCTCAAGAAGAATGAAACTTTTTCCTGCCAGCACAGGTTGATGCAGATCAACATTTTTTATTTTTGTTTTTGGCAAGAATTCACCGATAGATATCTTCTTGAAATTGAAAATTGTAGGTATAACATCAAGTATTTCTCTTATTAGCCAGGCTTTTTGCTTAAATCAAAATCATAAATAATTAGACTGGGACACATTTAGCCTTAAACTTTCAAGCAAAAGAGTGACAGGTCTTGTTGCTCAGATACAAGACTTTTTATGACAAATGCAGCAATCATCCAAAAAACTTACAAAACTACATGCCTTCCCTTTAATTCAACATTTCTGCATATTTTTTATAGATAAGACTAAAAATATTCACAACAAATTTAATTTTGAAACTCTGATTTCCTTTAAAAGAGCTTTCAAAATAAAGTGGTAACTTTAGTGTTGTAATTAATCCAGTTAAATTAACGTTTAAAAGCTGCTTGATGAAATCCTAACAGAGCGGTTTGTTATCTTTATTTTTTCTTTCTACAGATCGGCCATTGCAGCTGGAGCAAAGTCACCGCTTCGCTCACGATGAGGTCACTTCCTGTGCTGGATATCTCACTTCCTTAACCTTTTGTTTGCAGCTTCAGCCTGAGAATCTTCTCTCAGTGAAACTGAGTTCGGGTTTCTGTTTGATTCCTGTTGCTTAGAGAAAAACATTTTACTGACAAACAGCAACATAACGTCAGGATCTTTGAGACTTTTTCTGTTTGTTTTTCTTTATTAAACAGCCATATTCAATAACAACTTTTAAGCACATAGTAAACATATGTTTCACTAAGGCTAGGTTTCAATATTAAAATGTGTATTTTTTATTAGTCTGATATAATATGCAATCTTAAATGTTGGGTTTTTATTATCTGAAAGCAGAAAATCATAATAACTTACATCATCAAAGGATGTGTGTAATTAGTCTACAGAATGTGTTTCAACTTTTCAATAATATTCTTAATTAATCTGAATTTATTGAACATAACTGTACACAAATGGAGCTCAAACTATTTTAAGATCTTTTGGTTGTCCCTGTTGTTGCTGCTGCGCACTTTTTCCTTCCATTCAACTTTCTGTGAATAAACTTTATATCCCGTTGTAATAAGTCAGGATGAGGATTCAAACTGCAGATCTTCAACAACAGAAGCAGGACTGTAGCTACTGAGCTGCGACATGTAAAGCTGTGGTGAGCTGGCATGTCAGGAAGCCACAACCACATCTTTAATATTTAAAAAAAGCCTCTGCATTACTGCAAACTATCATGGAAAATATGCCTTTAAACCTCTACTGACACAAAGAGATCAATTCAGTTCATTTTACTTCAACTAAGAGCAGTTTGGTTCATTTATATCACCAGTTTATGACAAATATCCAGTAGATTTAGTAGCAAAAACAGTCAGAATTATTACATTTTAACTATTAAAATTTCTAATACTTTTTAATAGTAAAATTATTACATTTTTAATAAGTTGGCTTCTAGGTTACAAGTGGTTAGCTTACCTTGTAAGTTAGCTTACTAGCTAACTTACCTTTAAGTTAGCCAAGGTAAAAAAAACAAAAAAAACAATAATCACTCAAATATGTTAAGTTTTAAAGCTGCATGTATTGGAAATTAAATTTACAACTATCCATTTTATTACCAATTGATCAGTTGAGGGGTTTTTTCTTCATCTATCAGTGATTTAATAAAGAACAAAACAGTTTAGGGAAATCTTTTCAACATTTGCAAATAAACTGAACTGAAACATATTTTTGCTGAAATTAAGCTGAACTGACTGAAGTTTGTTTCTCTTTACTAAAAAAAAAAATCTAATAAATAAGTGATGTTTAGATATGTGATGATATTTTAATATATGTTTAGTTGAGTCAGTGATGTTTGAGCGTCTTGTTGCCTCTTACCTGCAGCACCAGCAGAACCAGGAAGTAGGCATTAGCAATCCTCTGGAACTGTTCGAACAGGTTGAGAGGAAGGAAGGTGAAGAAATTGTACTTGGAGGTCTTGATGGCGTTTGTCTGCAAAAAGTTAAAGTTCAAGAAAATTACAATTAAAAAGATGCCAGACATGTTTGGAGAGTCATAACTATCATTTTTGTTCAAAATTAGAAAGCAAATTAACATTGAAGGAGATATGAAATTGATAATAAAGATGTTATATTTAAATGTGATGGAATGTTTGTAAAGAAATTCAACAGGTCTGCAATTCTGAATTCCTGATAATTTAATAATAAATCTGTTTCTTATTTCACCAAGTACTTTTTGATTACTTCTTGATTTAATGGGGTTTTTTCCACTGAGAGGCTATGTCTATTTTTCTCACACCATCCAGCTGAAAGCTTTGCTAACCATCACATTATCACTGGATCTTCATAATAATAACTCCACCTACACACAGCACAGTTCTGTCCGTAAATGAGGGGAAATGAGTGTTTATTCCACTGTGAAGCAGTATGGAAGATGCGTTTATCCAGTGTCGTGAGTCCTGCCGTTTAATAAACTTTGTTTCACAGAAAACTACAGGTTTGTTTGTTCGTATCCTCGGCTGCTCCTCTAAAAAAGTGCAGGATTTGCCGCTGACTACAGTAGAAGTTTCTACCTTCAGCTCTTTGGCTGACATCCAGTCTCCTGATAACAACCAGAACCAGACACAAACAAATCAAGACATGCCCGAAATGGCTTTTTTCTCAGCATACAAACAAAATAATCACACACTGCTGGAGTCGCAAAAGTAGAAAACAATTGAACAAACACTGAAAATGGTGGGTAGAGCAGGCAGCGGCTGCAGGCCACTTACTGCGTATTTAAAGGAGCGGTTGTACTCTCGGTCGTTGGCTCTGAGTTTCCTCTCCAGCTCCACTTTAGAAAGACAAAGAAACTATTATTGTAGGAGCATCATGTTTAGATTGATGTTTAATGCAGAACAGATGCATAAAAGGAAGGAAACTCTTCAAAACAAACAGCAACATAACGTTTAAGTCCAGCCCTACTGGGACTTTAAAGATATTCATGTTGGTCAAGCAGTTCAACTTTGGAAATAAAAAAGTAGTCAAACCCAAATATTTCAAATGTTTTTATTCTTCCCAAATGAATTGGCTTTTTGGAGGCCTGAAAATATAAGAGAACTCACCACATTTTACAAACTTGTGTGAAACTTGAAGGGTTTTAAATAAATCACAACAGATACAGGCAAACAGCTACTTATTTACCCTACTTTACCGCAGAGATATGGAAATTGGTACGCTTGAAGAATTTCCAAAAACCTACACAAAACTCTCTTGGACTCATGCTCTAAAACAAACAGGAAGTCGGCCATCTTGGATTGAAGTGCGATTCTGATGGATTTTGATGTTTTTAGTCTCACCTCCTCAGAGATTTTGATTGATTTGCTTGAAATTTGGTGTTTTTGCTCAAAAGTTACAGGAAATCCGAAATGATAAAAATTCTGACTTATTGTGCACGGTGAAGAGGCGTGGCCAGGCCTCAAACTTTGACTAGACACCATAATAATAATAACTGCTATAACTCCTACAAGAAAAGCCCCAGAGGTTTGAAACCTGCTGTGATTGGTTCTCATCAGATCCCTGGCTAAACAAACTGATCCAACGCCGACAACAGGAAGTGTAATGTTTTACTTTGAAAGGTCTGTTTGCCTCCACATCAGATTGTGCGAGAGACCAGTTAGTGTAACTTTATGTAATACCTACTTCATCTGAATTTTATTAAGAAGGAATAATAACAGGATTCATTTGGCCCAAGAGTCATAATTTGGATTTATTTGGACTTTTCCAGCTCTCCCCACAAACCTACAGTAATGAGATCAGGGCTTTGCTACGGCAACTACAAAACATTGACTTTGTTGTTGCTAAGCCACTTTGAAGCGAATTTGTTGGTACATGTTGGATAATTGTCTGTTTTAAACACCCATGTGAGCCCAAGATTAGACGTACCAGCAGGTTTCTCCAGATGAAGCTTTAATATTTCCACATTATTTTTCTCCCTTTGGCAGCACAAACAGCATAATGCTGCCGCACCAAAACTTCACCGTGGAGATCGCTGCTTTCAGGATTGGGACTTCATTTTTATTTCACCTTATTTAAGGATTATTATGGCTAAATGCTTTAATTTTAGTTTCATAATAACAGGCAACATTTCTAAGGTTTTCGTTGTTTCTTGGATTGATGGATTCTTCTTGATGTTGGTAATTCTTTAATGCTTAGAAATGTTTTAGGAATCCATTCTGCAGTTATTTTGTTTGTTTTAAGAATTGAACATTTTACAGAAACTAGATTTCAAAGGTTTTAAAAGACTTATAAACTTAAAGTTGTTTTATTTTCTTAGATTAACAGTGTCAGTACATAACATGAAGATTAAATATGGCAAAAAAACAACTTGTAAATGAAATGTCTGTGATAAGTTCAGGAACATGTTAGAAACTGATCCTAGACATTTATTTATATGTATCTGTAAAATAATAATGACACGAAAGTCCACAGCAAATGAACTCCATGTCAAAGAAAAAATGCTAAATTATTGAAATATGTGTAGAAACTATTGCGCTTACCCCCCTCAGTCTTTAGGAAACAATCCAACCCAAAGAACGACATCTTCTCTTCCTCTTCCTCTGTTATCTCTCCATCATAACAATCTGAGGAGGAAACAGACATCAAATAAAGTCTCATTAATTACATTCATTTAAATGAAAGGAATTAGTCTTAAATCTGTTTAAATGCATAAAACTTTTATTAAAAACATGTAACTGCAGCTTTAAACCAATGTTTTCTCTGATGCTGATGCTCCAGCTGCTCCGTCTTTACAACCTTTTCCATAATGTGCGTCATGAGGTAATCGTTTCCAACCTTTACATTTTCCAATCTGCAGCCTCATTCTGACCTAAACAAGCCGTTAAAGGTCTAGACGTTGAAATGTCAAAGTTTTTGTCAAAGGGAGTAAATGCAGCACAATCCCAGTTTTCACTGGTTTAATCAAGAAGCAATAAATCAATTAATCACACGATAAATTACAGAGTTCAATAATTTCCATTTGCATGATTTAAAGTTTTTTATTTATTGTTTTTCTCTTTTGATAAATGTCTTCAATCTGGTGTTTTGGTCTCAATTAGTATTTTTTTTAGAATAATTTCTATTACAGAGACTTTCTAATTCATTTTATTTGTTGTTTCTGTTTTGTTTATTTTGGATATTTAAAATGTTTTCCAGTTTCAGTGATAGATATTCATTATAATTTAAAGTTTATTAATGTTTAAGAAATATATCTGTGCCTTGTGCATTTTGATAAAAACATGTTTGTTGATGTTAACACCCACTTTTCTATTTTCTTTTTTTATTTCACTTATTTTTGTATTTATATTACTATATACAGTATATATATATTTTTTATTATTTATTTAGGTTTTATTATTTTGTTATAGATTTTTTATTTTTGATTATTTTTTAGACTCTTACTTTATTATTTATTTTTATTTATGTTTTATTTTTGAGGTATTTTTTCATGCATTTTGAAGTTAACATTATTGCATCCAGACATTTATAAACACCTTTATTCTGTATGAAAAAAATTCCTAAAAAATGTTAATCAAAAAACACATTTATTGTTTCAGAGTAAGAAGAGGCGGATCTTAATTCTACTTAACAGTAGAATTACTTAGAATTACTTAATTATTAGAATGACTTCAAAATATTCTTACATGTGTAGAAATAAAAGTGCAGTAAAACTTCAAGAAGTATTGTTCTTGAACAAAGTTACTGAAGTAAATAAAATACAACCCACTACTGACCTCTGCCACTGTGATAATGACATGTTAATAAACTCATAATGTTGTTAAACAGGAACAACTTTAACTTGTTTCCTCAGCTAAACTGTTTCTAATCAAATCAACCAGATCAGCGATGAAAAACAGAAACTATAAAACTCTGAATAAAAGAGACAAACGAGTCCAGAAGTGAGGAAACAAACTTGCAGGTTTGTAGGAAATTTACTTTTACTTTCCAGGATGATGTCAGAAAGTGAGCTATAAATATCGTCGGTGTTCGTTTGCAGAAGAATGTGGGTGTTTCAGCTGGAAACGCACTCGGCAGCAGGCAGTGTGGGAAAGGCGGCGTTTTAAAAATGTCACAGAGCAACTGGGAAAAAAATTCCTGGAAAAGTCCAGAAACGTCAGTAAAGGGAGTTTAATGTAGGATGTTAAAATCTGGGCTTCCCTGATGAGAAGAACAACAGAAAGAAACAAACACAACGGATCCTTCAATTTAACCAACGTTAGTCTAAATCAAGGCTCTGCAACCTGCACATTTAAAACAGAAACGTGTAACAAATGCTGGTTTAAGCAGTTTTCATATAATAAATTGATTATTCACAACATAATGACACTAAAAATACCAATTATATTGTTTTAGATAAATTTTTTTGTCATTAAGTTAGAAACTGATTTTCATTTCCATAAATTTCACACAGAAGGAAACACATCCATCTTATTTTCTGCCAAAACTTTACATTAGTCTTTATTTTAAAACCTAAAAACAGAAATAAAATTGGGTTCTCTAAAAATAATAATAAATTTCTTTAAAAAAATATATGATGGATATTTATCAAAATTTTAATTTAAGGTAATGTAACATTTGCAAATATATCTCTTATGATTCATGTGAATTTAATGAAAATTAAATGAGGTACTTTTGTGGCCCTTTAATAGTGTTAATATAAAATAAAGTGACTTAAATTTAAAGTTTAGGCTTTAAATTTGTTTTGAATGCAGGGATCTCTGCTGGCATGAAAACATGACTTGATTAAAACGTTTTATAATTTGGTCAGAATCACAACCTGAAGCTGCTGGACTGGAGGAAATCCGACTTTTGAGTCAGGAACTCAAACTAGATCTTAATTTAGTTTGTCATAATATGACATTAATCTCAAAGGTAGCCGGAAAAACAAAACAAAAAAATAAATATTCAAAGTGTTGCAATGACCTAGTCAAAGCCCAGATCTCAACAAGACAAAAATTTCCATTGATGTTTGTGCAACAGAATCTGGTTTTCACATGGAAACTGTTTATCTGATGAATAAAGATGATGTCACAAAGTTTCTTTCAACTTTATGAAATTACATCATCTATAATCTGACTGAGAGGAAAATATAAAAATACACGTTTGAACCGCAGCTTTTTATCTTTGTCTTACAGGAACGTCCATATTAAAGCCGAAACAACGGTAAAGAAACAAAATGCAGTTTTCTTGTGATTTAAGCCCAGAAATGAGTGTTTTCTTCTGGATGTGTGAATCATCATCTCATATGTCTGACCTAAGATGTAATCGTAATTATCATACATTACGCCTCTTACTTTGGAAAGTCCTAACCTTTAACTTCACACATGCAGATTTGAATATGTATATAAAAAAACTAAACAAAAATAACCTATTTTATTTTTGTTTAGCACTTTCTGAGTCAATAACTCCCTTTTTGTTATTTTCGGCACACAAAGGTGCGTAACAGTATCGCCGAGTCAGAGTCACCTGTGACTGGCTTCACAGGTCAGAGGTCACGCTCATGAATGGCGGTGTTGTCCCATCGCTGATCTGGTTTCTACGCTGCACACAAGGCTCCTTTATGGAAACCGACTGGAGAGCGGTTTCCTTCGAAGCGTGTGAGCACTGAAGAGTCATTAGCTGCTAAGACGCTGACAGAAAGAGCTTCTTCCAGATGAACTGAGCAACAACAACAGATCCCACAGGTTCCTGTCGTTCACAGCATCTATGTGGCACTTTTCTTCCTGAAGGCTATCAGATTTCCTTTGACTTTGCTCCTAGAAGTTAAATCAATGAGGCCTGTTGTTCTGATTTGTAGACTGATGGTCTTAATGAGTCAGTCTGAAAGTGATGGTGGTTTAGTTTGAGGTAAACACAGCAGATTCACGACCAAAATGTCTTTGAGCTTCAAACAAACTCGCCTGGGACTAACGATGCATTCACACCAGCTCGGTTTAATCCGCTTTAATCCAACTCCAGTCCGGTTTGGGGAGGCATGGATGGGCGATCGCACTCTGGTTCGCCTAAAAGCCCAGTCTCTGTTCGGTTGAAGTGAATTCTGGTTTGGTTTGAATGCATATATGAACGTCAAGTGGACCAGAGACTGTAGACTACAGTGCACTGCATTCTGGGTAAATACTGCCAAAACAAACGCGCTAGCAGGAGAGATGGCTTGTGTTTTTTTGTTTTGTTTTTTTACCAAAAGCAGAAGAAAATTCCTATAACTGCTAAAATCTGGACGTGTTGGAGATGCTGATTTCAATTTTTAGCAGGACTTTTATGAACGCAAACTTCAGGGCAGAATTAACCAAAAATAAAAATAACCTCCAAACAAAAATATTTCTGCTTTGATTTTAATATTAATCAAAATGTACCAAAAAATTTGAAAATAATTTTATTTGTTTGTTGTGATTTCTGATCTATAATTTCATAGTTTTTTGGTTTTACACTCTGTACTAAAGTTTGTTTCAGTAATTTAAGAAATCCTGATTCCGTCTCTCCATGCAAACCTGCTCATAGATGCATTTAACTTCCTGATCAAAGTGAAGTTAGACAGAAGTTGTTTGAAGGTATTTTCCAACAGAGGACCAATCGGAGGCACAGGAGGAGGTAAGAGCCTGAGGGCAGCTGCAGCGTTTCCAGCAGCCAGTTTCTTCCTCACTGCAAACTGAAATCTGTTTTTCAGAAAAGTGGAACAAGGCGAGAAGCGAGAAACTGGTGCTGATGGGTTGGAAATGGTTCCAGTAAACAGTGGACCACTGGACATGTTTAGGTTTCCATCCTCTACTGGGAAACCAGTAGAGGATTTTATTTACCTGATTTCACAACTTCAAATGTTGATTTCAAACATCTGGCTTTACATAAGAAATTTCAGTTTTGCCATTTTTCTACATTTAATTATTTGCTTCTCCAGGATGTAAGAACTGCAACAAATAAAGTTGTTTTTTTTTCAGTGGAACGACTAAACGTGAAATTACCCATAAAGTAAATAAAACGTGCAACAGGTTCCCTGATCCACGTCAAACAGAAAAGCAAAGATTACAAAAGCACATGTTCTTAACTTTAATGTTATTTTAATAAAAGACAATCTAAACATGCATTGAAGGTCCTGCAGTTTGGTGATGCATTTAAAGTCCAAAATAAAAGTAGGAGTTTTTACATGTATGTTGTATTTTGCTCTTTTTACATATTGTTTGTCTTTCTGTGGTCAATTTGAATCTTTTTACAGATTTTCCTGTCGCATTAGAGATATTTCTTCTGTTTATGTTTGCCACGTTTAAAATTGAACTCTTGCCAGAACATAAACTTTCCCGGTTGAGGAAAGTGAAGATTCATGCGGTAACAGGAGAATCAAACGTTTCAAACGTGGACGATTTCATTCATATCTGGAACAAATTTTGCTCTGGAAATGTGAAACGTGTTCAGCCTCTTGCTTGGATTTTCTGCTGCGTCTCCGTCAACAAGTACTTCATTTATCAGAGTTTTTTCCAAAAATAGCAGCAGCCATGCTGAAACCCTCTGAGGCTTTTGGTTTGTAGGAAGGATCAGAGACGACGGGGTTATTTAAATAGTTGATCAGCAGGACGATGAACTCCAACAGCAACCTTTAGACTTCTGTTGTTTGGTTTTTATACTGCCGCTTTGGACTGGCTTTAATAAAGCTGTTAGGAAGTACTACACCAGAGTTTCAGGATATTATTTCCACTTCATTCTCAATGTTTTGAAATCTAATTTTAACTGTGTTCTCTATGTTTCAGCTTTATCTTTAAGCCTAATACTACTGTCTGGACTCAAACTCTAAATGACTGAAGATTCAGCAGATTAACAGAAAAAGTGTAAACTTAAATAACCAAACTCTTTCTTGCTTCATATTTTCTGTTTTGTTTGAACGGTTGGATTAATATCCTAACACAGTAGCATAAGAGCGTGATTCAACCTGGAAGTTCAACTTTTACATGCTTCTCTCCATAAATCTATTACAGTAAGAGGACAATAGCAGGAAGAAGTGATGAAAGGGAGAACTTCCTTTTAGCGATAGTTTGGCAAGAAAAGAGGGAAGTTATTTTTTTAAAAAGGAGCCAATTCTGATAAATTCCCAACTAAATAAATCATCCAACCACTTTCAAGCTTCCAAAGAAATATTTATTTCTCCAGCTTTAATCGCAGCATTTCTGATAACTTTGGTTAAACTTTGAGCAAACATAAACGGTCATAAACCGTAAAAATAAAGGTAAACATCTGATAAAATATGAACTAATCACAAATTTGTCTCATTTTTCTCTTCCAATCTAAATCATCCTTCATCTTACACGGTTGCTCCTTTGTTTTTCATGTTTCTGTTTTTTATCAGTGGATTTATCCATAATAATAATAATAAATCATGTTTATTAAAGACTAAAGTTGGTGTTTTAGGAAACCAGAACAGAATCTGTGGAACTTGTTTCTGTAATTTGTTGGGTTCGTTTAAACGTTAACATTCAGCAGAGAAGTGTTTGAATTGACTGGTCCTGTTAAAGTTCCTGCTTTGTTTCAACCATCAGACAAAAAAATGTTTAATATCTTCTGTTCGTTATCGCAGCAGCTGTTAAGAGGGAACATCAGGTACACAGAAAAAACAGACGTTCTCTTCAACACAGCTTTTATCTCAGGAGAAGTTCTTCCTGATAGTTTCACACTTTTCCCACCAGTCGACTCAAATCTCAACTACTGCTAAGGTTATACACATTCCTGCACTTGTTTAATGTACTTTTACATGTTTTAGTGTTTTAATTGTTAGTGTTTTATTGTTTTTCACCCTAATTGTTGGAGCTCCAACAGAAACAGTCTGTTGTTTCCTATTCGATGTGCTAATAGTGTGGCTAATTTTAAGCTAACTATGAAGATGCTTAGCACACTTAGCTTCCCCTAAATTAATTCAACCAGATAAATTCTAAAGCGCTAATTTACTTGGCTGTTTCGTAAACTTTCAGTTGAAATTGTTTTTATATTCATGCTCTTATTTTGAAGTAGGTGAAGGCTGTTTGAGCAGCACTTCAGTTTAATCAAACAAGACAAGAACAAAAGAAAATACAGTTAGTACAGAACAAGATATAAACATGAAACAAGATTTAAGGGCATAATAAAATATGTAACTTACAATCTCAAAATTAAATTGGTGCTCAAGGGTTGCAGTCTTTCAGGGGCAGATATTAACTGAATTAAAAGTAACGCTTTAGCATCAGCTTCCACGAAACACCATGTTGGTGTAGCGCTTTAGCGTTAGCGGAACTAAACACCATGTTAGCATAGCGCTTTAGCGTTAGCTGCTGCTAAATACCATGTTGCTGTAGTGCTTTAGTGTTACATCATACAAATATGTAACATAATAAATAGCACTGAATCTATACCATCAGTAAGTCATTGATTTTTTAGTCATACTCTTTATTGACAAACTGATCTGAAACGTGATGATTTCTGAAAAGTTTTATTCCTACATAAAAGCCAGAAGACAAAGCTTTAGCTGACTTCATATCTGTGCGACTTTCTGTTTTGCAGAAAAACTTGCAGTAGCAGAGAAAGTGCAGAGATGAGTGAAAGGTTTAAACTGCAGAACATTTTGGATTTCACAGACAGCAGCGGTTCAACCACAAACAGTTTTACACCTCAACCAGAAACTCTGATGTTTAGTTGGAAAGAAAAGCACCACTGATGGTAAATCAGAGAAAATTCAGTTTCCATACGTGTTTTCTTACACTTCACCCACACAGTCACAGAAGACTGACACATTTTGCATCTGCAACGAAGGAAAAAGTCAGGACACATTAAATCCTAAATGTGATTACAGGAAGGATGCTGGGAATTTTGTTTCTGACAGAAACAAGTTCAGTTATGATGAAGAATCTCATGAATCCATCACTAATGAGGCTCAGCAAACTCATTGTTCCTTCTACTCTATTAATTATGTTCTGTCTTTGTGAAGTGGTTTGTTCTACAATGGAAAACTATTTTCCCTGATCAATTGGGACGTATTTTACATTTGCAGACCATGCTACAGAGTCCATAACCTTCTGTTAACTGCCAACCAACGTTTTGCCTGCTTTGTTTTGCAGTTTTTATTTTGTGTGGAACAGGCAAAAAGTAAGCACACAAAAAAGCAAAACTAGTGGATAGTTGATAAAGATCCAGGTAGGATCTTTGTTTGCTTAAATTTAATTATTCAGTTGATGAAATAAGTTTTGTTTTCAGGCTTAGACTTAATAATCCAGATATAGGTCAATCCTGTATATGTCAAATATGACTTAACAGAAATTTGACTTTGTAATTTAACATCTTGAAATTGGGCCTCTGTCTCTTTAAGAAGCTCCTGATCATCACAACATGGCTCCTCTATTAGCCCTTTCACAACATTTTTACCAGCTTTGTGTGTGAAGTTTTATTTATTTATTGACTTGTCTATGAAATGGTTAAAAATGACCAAATAAATAATAAAATCATCCATGGTCTTCCTTATCTTATTACTATTTTATCTACTTATTTTTGATTGCACATATTATTTCTTATACATTTTTTGCACAAATTGCAAACATCTGTACTTTATTTATGCGGACTCCCATTTTTTGATCTGGTTCTTATTTTGTTCTATTTTATTATTTTATCCTTTATTCTAGTTTCTGCATTTAGTTTCTGATGATAATTTTGTTGTTGTTGTTGACAATGAAGATAATCTGAATCTGAATTAGTCCTCGTTATCTCCATGTTTGAGGGTTCAGCCAATCAGCGCTAAGGAAAATAAATGCTGCTCATTGATTGGTTGCTTTCCAAACACCAATTACTAGCATGTCAAGTAGCATTATCTGTTCCCAGGATGTATATTCTTTCAAGTATTTTAGAAAAAAATACACAAATACACAAACTTTCCTGATATAGTAGAATCCTTTTTTCTTGTTTTGTCTTTGCTTTCATTTAGTAAATACTGAAAGTGGGAATAAGTTCTGTTTTTGTGCACCTGAAGTTCAATTTAACTAGAGTAAAGAAAGGTTTTCCTTATGTCCTAAAACATCAAACTGTATTTCTTTTTCACCAAGACTTTGAATAAATGCCCTTCTTGTAATATTTTGATATTTAAAGGTAAAGAGGTGAAGGATATAAGGAAAGAAACAGAACTGAATTGAGGCATGATGATTGTTTATGAGATTCTCAGATGTCTGTGTTTCTTGAACCTGTCAATCATTATGTGTAGATCTGAGCCCAAATTGATTCAAACCGAAGCTGAACAAACTCTGTGAATCACATCAGGCTGTTTGTGAAGGTTTTTCAAGGTCTCTGCGTGTTACTGATTAATGTCAGTCAGTCCTCCTCCGACTGGGAGTAAATAAGTAAACACAGAATTAAAATGTCCTGGAAACTGACTCCAAACCAGCAACTTGCTATTTTTAGAAAACTCTCCACAAAACGGGTCTGGTTTGTGACTCTGATGTCCAGAAATGCTCACACAGATTTAGGTTTTAATTTGTTAGTAAAACTAGAGAGTAAAGCAGTGACCTGAACAGGAGCCTGACAGAAATTAGCAGAGCAGGAGTTGGAAAACGAGGTGCCGTTATGACAGAACGAAGGCTTTGAGACCGAGCGCTGAACAAAAAGACCCAAAACAATCAACCTCTGAATTATTCACCTGACCTCTCAGGTCACAAAAGCCACTCCTCTTCTCATCTTACCCCATAAAAAGCTAACAGTTTGATTGACCTCCTAAAACTAATAATACCACGTTCTCTGTTCATGTCAAACAATCAGATCCTTAAAAGCAGATTTTGGTGAAAATATGAAAATTTTGATTTTCAAACATTTCTTATCTCCTGAGTTAAGCTGGAATCCTTTCAAGAGGCTGACATGGCAGGAAAGCTGAACTTACTCACTTCTTATTCAGCTACTATTAATTTGACCACTTGGGGGCGCTCATAGAGTGTGTATAAGTGCGTTTTCACACCTACTCCATAAGACTTGGTTCGCCTGGGAACCAAAATCGCAAAATTTATGACATTTTTACATTTTTCATTGCACTGCGTCAAATCAACCAAACCATTTGAAAAGGCCGTTCCCCTCCTCACCTGAGGGGGCGCTGCACCAAGAACCACTAAAGGAAATGACATGAAAACCTCTGAAGAAGACATTGAGGGCAACTTCCTTCTTCACAAAATGTAAACTGGAGTGGCGTCAGATTCTGGTGGCTGTTTGTCTTCGGTAAAAGGCTGCGAGACATTTCTCCCGCTAGCGCTAGATGCTCGCGTTTATTTGGGTTGTATTTACCCAGAATGCCCTGAGGTGTAGTCTGCTTCCTAGTTTTTCGCTTGGTGTTCACATAAGCATTCAAACCGCATCAGAGTTCACTTCAGCTGAACCGAGACCTATGCTTTTAGAAAAACCAGAGTTCGCATCAGTTTGAGTTGACAGCTCAGATGAACCGGTTTAATGCACAAGCAAACTAGAGTTGAGATAAAGCAGATTAAACTGGACTGGTGTGAATGTTTGTCAGTTTTATTCCCCATAAACTGACAACATTTCCTGTTCACTCATTTTACCCAATAGAAGAGATTCGGCTAAGCTAAGCTTTACTTTAAAATGTCTATTTTTATGATGTTCAGTTGCTTTGCTTTACTTTATTGTTTCAATAACAGAGCATTATTTCTTCACATATGGATCCACCCAAAATTTGGTTGATGATAACAGAAATTGGGAACGTCTTGCCAACTGACGACTATCACAACGCTAAAAAAAGACTCAGAGCAAATAACAATGAACTCACTCTGAATGAGAGCAGTTTTAGTCTGTGGCAGGAAACCGGAGGAGTTTGATGTTGTGAAGAAACGATTTCATCACCAACCGCAAAGTCTGACTATCTATTTGGCTTTTTAGGATGTTCTCTTTGAATCACAGGAAATAACATCAGTTTGTTGCCAGTAAAACCACAAATTATTTGCAGAAATTATATTATAATTGTTTCATTGTCTTTTTTAACAGCTCGGAGACAATTTCTAATTACTTTGAGTATCAAATGAACCTGAAATGTCGTAACTGAACTATTTCATCTGTTGCACTAAAGCAAATATTTAAGTGTTCTAAGAAGCTAAAGAAAAACATGGAGTGCCTCATGTATTCGAGCCTTTTTGCTAAATAATGAACATTAACATTGATAATTATGCCTAATTGAAACCATGTTGCTGTTTTGTTTGCTTGATTGAAATAAATTGAAGAGCTCAATCAAGCATTCCCTGTATTTATTTAAAATAAATTTAGAGAGTCAAATAAATTGTCAAGAAAATCCGAGGTCATCCCACTTCCCCATGCTGGAGATTTTAGTTTAACAATAACAATAAATAAAGTTACCTTTGAAAATAATCACACAGGTGAT